>CM063614.1:0-2500 GCA_032357785.1 Periparus ater
CCTAACCCTAACCCTAACCCTAACCCTAACCCTAACCCTAACCCTAACCCTAACCCTAACCCTAACCCTAACCCTAACCCTAACCCTAACCCTAACCCTAACCCTAACCCTAACCCTAACCCTAACCCTAACCCTAACCCTAACCCTAACCCTATACCCTAACCCTAACCCTAACCCTAACCCTAACCCTAACCCTAACCCTAACCCTAACCCTAACCCTAACCCTAACCCTAACCCTAACCCTAACCCTAACCCTAACCCTAACCCTAACCCTAACCCTAACCCTAACCCTAACCCTAACCCTAACCCTAACCCTAACCCTAACCCTAACCCTAACCCTAACCCTAACCCTAACCCTAACCCTAACCCTAACCCTAACCCTAACCCTAACCCTAACCCTAACCCTAACCCTAACCCTAACCCTAACCCTAACCCTAACCCTAACCCTAACCCTAACCCTAACCCTAACCCTAACCCTAACCCTAACCCTAACCCTAACCCTAACCCTAACCCTAACCCTAACCCTAACCCTAACCCTAACCCTAACCCTAACCCTAACCCTAACCCTAACCCTAACCCTAACCCTAACCCTAACCCTAACCCTAACCCTAACCCTAACCCTAACCCTAACCCTAACCCTAACCCTAACCCTAACCCTAACCCTAACCCTAACCCTAACCCTAACCCTAACCCTAACCCTAACCCTAACCCTAACCCTAACCCTAACCCTAACCCTAACCCTAACCCTAACCCTAACCCTAACCCTAACCCTAACCCTAACCCTAACCCTAACCCTAACCCTAACCCTAACCCTAACCCTAACCCTAACCCTAACCCTAACCCTAACCCTAACCCTAACCCTAACCCTAACCCTAACCCTAACCCTAACCCTAACCCTAACCCTAACCCTAACCCTAACCCTAACCCTAACCCTAACCCTAACCCTAACCCTAACCCTAACCCTAACCCTAACCCTAACCCTAACCCTAACCCTAACCCTAACCCTAACCCTAACCCTAACCCTAACCCTAACCCTAACCCTAACCCTAACCCTAACCCTAACCCTAACCCTAACCCTAACCCTAACCCTAACCCTAACCCTAACCCTAACCCTAACCCTAACCCTAACCCTAACCCTAACCCTAACCCTAACCCTAACCCTAACCCTAACCCTAACCCTAACCCTAACCCTAACCCTAACCCTAACCCTAACCCTAACCCTAACCCTAACCCTAACCCTAACCCTAACCCTAACCCTAACCCTAACCCTAACCCTAACCCTAACCCTAACCCTAACCCTAACCCTAACCCTAACCCTAACCCTAACCCTAACCCTAACCCTAACCCTAACCCTAACCCTAACCCTAACCCTAACCCTAACCCTAACCCTAACCCTAACCCTAACCCTAACCCTAACCCTAACCCTAACCCTAACCCTAACCCTAACCCTAACCCTAACCCTAACCCTAACCCTAACCCTAACCCTAACCCTAACCCTAACCCTAACCCTAACCCTAACCCTAACCCTAACCCTAACCCTAACCCTAACCCTAACCCTAACCCTAACCCTAACCCTAACCCTAACCCTAACCCTAACCCTAACCCTAACCCTAACCCTAACCCTAACCCTAACCCTAACCCTAACCCTAACCCTAACCCTAACCCTAACCCTAACCCTAACCCTAACCCTAACCCTAACCCTAACCCTAACCCTAACCCTAACCCTAACCCTAACCCTAACCCTAACCCTAACCCTAACCCTAACCCTAACCCTAACCCTAACCCTAACCCTAACCCTAACCCTAACCCTAACCCTAACCCTAACCCTAACCCTAACCCTAACCCTAACCCTAACCCTAACCCTAACCCTAACCCTAACCCTAACCCTAACCCTAACCCTAACCCTAACCCTAACCCTAACCCTAACCCTAACCCTAACCCTAACCCTAACCCTAACCCTAACCCTAACCCTAACCCTAACCCTAACCCTAACCCTAACCCTAACCCTAACCCTAACCCTAACCCTAACCCTAACCCTAACCCTAACCCTAACCCTAACCCTAACCCTAACCCTAACCCTAACCCTAACCCTAACCCTAACCCTAACCCTAACCCTAACCCTAACCCTAACCCTAACCCTAACCCTAACCCTAACCCTAACCCTAACCCTAACCCTAACCCTAACCCTAACCCTAACCCTAACCCTAACCCTAACCCTAACCCTAACCCTAACCCTAACCCTAACCCTAACCCTAACCCTAACCCTAACCCTAACCCTAACCCTAACCCTAACCCTAACCCTAACCCTAACCCTAACCCTAACCCTAACCGCCTAACCCTAACCCTAACCCTAACCCTAACCCTAACCCTAACCCTAACCCTAACCCTAACCCTAACCCTAACCCTAACCCTAACCCTAACCCTAACCCTAACCCTAACCCTAACCCTAACCCTAACCCTAACCCTAACCCTAACCCTAACCCTAACCCTAACCCTAACC